>CM059188.1:77048530-77087864 GCA_030323885.1 Branchipolynoe longqiensis
AGGATATAATCCAACCAATTTAATCGCTGGTTCTAAATAGATTAGATGTGGAATTGTTTGCAGTCGAGAAGAATGGATCCTAAGAATGCACAAATCTTCGGAATAATATCCTTGACCAAAACAAATGACATTAATCATAGCAATTCTTTTAGAATTGCATGTAATCCATACCACATCTTGAACCCAGCAAATGTTACTTACCCACACATGTAGTCCCACTTCCAGTAAACCCACTGTTACATGCACAGGTGAAGGAACCTCTTGTATTTCTGCACGAGGCATGTCCATCACAGTTGTCCGTGTCCAGACCGCATTCATCAATATCTAAGGAATGTACATAATGGCATATATTTTCCAGCTTTCATTTTACCATCGGGAAGATGGGCAAGAAGTTCAATTCATTGTCACCTTCTCTACATAATGGCTGTTCCTTACATTATTTTTATTATGCATATATACATACCTATAGAGATATACATGCATAGATATATTTATCTGTACTACTTGGGTTTTCTATTTGATAAATGATTTATTGCTGTCAATTGCAGTAGAATAGGCAGAAGGATCATTTTCACTTTAAATCAGTTATAAGTCTATTTCATATTACTTCAGAAAGGTGTTATCGGGTTATTATCCAATTTGGAGCATTCCGTTCATGTAAATTCCACGCATGGTGGTTACTGCCTTCATTAAGAAGAGATTCAGGGTCCCTACCGAGACCAGATTGGGATGTTTTGATACGCTAAGTACTCACTACTAATTTCGGAAGTCATGGCTTCAAATCTTGGCAAAGTCAAAGCAGAGATAGACAACATTTGAATGTGGCATTACCCTTGTCTACTGCTTGGCTTCACTAGGATGAAGCAACGACTGATTGGTTCACTATCAGCACTGTACTTGGTGGGATATCAGATTATGTTTCTTGTGGGATGGTCTTCCAACGGTACGGAAGGACATGAAAGAACATACCTGAACATGATTGTCCATTTCCTCTGAATCCTGTGTCGCACCGGCAGGTAAAAGAGCCAAGTGTATTGGTACATGTTGCTGCTTCATGACAGTCATCAGTGTCCTCTCTACATTCATCAATATCTAGAAAAATACACGTGAACATACTCTTATTAAACTTCAGGAGGAAGTGATTTATTTAGCTGTAATTATTTCTCATTGCATGCCAATAACCCTATGAACCTACAATGTTGTCTTCTATGAATGTCTAAAATATTGCTAATCCTTTATTGTGTGTTCTGATTCAGAACCATGAGGGTAATTTCTTAATCCAGCTAGGCTTATGCTTCAACTGTAGCATGGTCCATGTTCCCATTACACTGGAAGTCATGGAGAAGAGAAACCAGGCGTATTCATGCACATCGCATCTCGGTGACAGTCGTCTGAGTTTTCTTCACATTCATCCATATCTACAAGAATATAATCCAACCAATTTAATCGCTGGTTCTAAATAGATTAGATGTGGAATTGTTTGCAGTCGAGAAGAATGGATCCTAAGAATGCACAAATCTTCGGAATAATATCCTTGACCAAAACAAATGACATTAATCATAGCAATTCTTTTAGAATTGCATGTAATCCATACCACATCTTGAACCCAGCAAATGTTACTTACCCACACATCTGGTCCCACTTCCAGTAAACCCACTGTTACATGCACAGGTGAAGGAACCTCTTGTATTTCTGCACGAGGCATGTCCATCACAGTTGTCCGTGTCCAGAACGCATTCATCAATATCTAAGGAATGTACATGAATGGCATATCTTTTCCAGCTTTCATTTTACCATCGGGAAGATGGGCAAGAAGTTCAATTCATTGTCACCTTCTCTACATAATGGTTGTCCCTTACATTATTTTTATTATGCATATATACATACCTATAGAGATATACATGCATAGATATATTTATCTGTACTACTTGGGTTTTCTATTTGATAAATGATTTATTACTGTCAATTGCAATAGAATAGGCAGAAGGATCATTTTCACTTTAAATCAGTTATAAGTCTATTCCCTATTACTTTAGAAAGGTATTATTGAGTTACCATCCAATTTGGAGCATTCCGTTCACTTAAATTCCACGCATGGTGGTTACTGCCTTCATTAAGAAGAGATTCAGGGTCCCTACCGAGACCAGATTGGGATGGTTTGATACGCTAAGTACTCACTACTAATTTCGGAAGTCATGGCTTCAAATCTTGGCAAAGTCAAAGCAGAGATAGACAACATTTAAATGTGGCATTACTCTTGTCTACTGCTTAGCTTCACTAGGATGAAGCAACGACTGATTGGTTCACTATCAGCACTGTACTTGGTGGGATATCAGATTATGTTTCTTGTGGGATGGTCTTCCAACGGTAAGGAAGGACATGAAAGAACATACCTGAACATGATTGTCCATTTCCTCTGAATCCTGTGTCGCACCGGCAGGTAAAAGAGCCAAGTGTATTGGTACATGTTGCTGCTTCATGACAGTCATCAGTGTCCTCTCTACATTCATCAATATCTAGAAAAATACATGTGAACATACTCTTATTAAACTTCAGGAGGAAGTGATTTATTTAGCTGTAATTATTTCTCATTGCATGCCAATAACCCTATGAACCTACAATGTTGTCTTCTATGAATGTCTAAAATATTGCTAATCCTTTATTCTGTGTTCTGCTTCAGAACCATGAGGGTAATTTCTTAATCCAGCTAGGCTTATGCTTCAACTGTAGCATGGTCCATGTTCCCATTACACTGGAAGTCATGGAGAAGAGAAACCAGGCGTATTCATGCACATCGCATCTCGGTGACAGTCGTCTGAGTTTTCTTCACATTCATCCATATCTACAAGAATATAATCCAACCAATTTAATCGCTGGTTCTAAATAGATTAGATGTGGAATTGTTTGCAGTCGAGAAGAATGGATCCTAAGAATGCACAAATCTTCGGAATAATATCCTTGACCAAAACAAATGACATTAATCATAGCAATTCTTTTAGAATTGCATGTAATCCATACCACATCTTGAACCCAGCAAATGTTACTTACCCACACATCTGGTCCCACTTCCAGTAAACCCACTGTTACATGCACAGGTGAAGGAACCTCTTGTATTTCTGCACGAGGCATGTCCATCACAGTTGTCCATGCCCCGACCGCATTCATCAATATCTAAGGAATGTACATGAATGGCATATATTTTCCAGCTTTCATTTTACCATCGGGAAGATGGGCAAGAAGTTCAATTCATTGTCACCTTCTCTACATAATGGTTGTCCCTTACATTATTTTTATTATGCATATATACATACCTATAGAGATATACATGCATAGATATATTTATCTGTACTACTTGGGTTTTCTATTTGATAAATGATTTATTACTGTCAATTGCAATAGAATAGGCAGAAGGATCATTTTCACTTTAAATCAGTTATAAGTCTATTCCCTATTACTTTAGAAAGGTATTATTGAGTTACCATCCAATTTGGAGCATTCCGTTCACTTAAATTCCACGCATGGTGGTTACTGCCTTCATTAAGAAGAGATTCAGGGTCCCTACCGAGACCAGATTGGGATGGTTTGATACGCTAAGTACTCACTACTAATTTCGGAAGTCATGGCTTCAACTCTTGGCAAAGTCAAAGCAGAGATAGACAACATTTGAATGTGGCATTACTCTTGTCTACTGCTTAGCTTCACTAGGATGAAGCAACGACTGATTGGTTCACTATCAGCACTGTACTTGGTGGGATATCAGATTATGTTTCTTGTGGGATGGTGTTCCAACGGTAAGGAAGGACATGAAAGAACATACCTGAACATGATTGTCCACTTCCGCTGAATCCTCTGTCGCACCGGCAGGTAAAAGAGCCAGGTGTATTGGTACATGTTGCTGCTTTATGACAGTCATCAGTGTCCGCTCTACATTCATCAATATCTAGAAAAATACACGTGAACATACTCTTATTAAACTTCAGGAGGAAGTGACTTATTTAGCTGTAATTATTTCTCATCGCATGGCAATAACCCTACGAACTTACAATGTTGTCTACTATGAATGTCTAAAATATTGCTAATCCTTTATTGTGTGTTCTGCTTCAGAACCATGAGGGTAATTTCTTAATCCAGCTAGGCTTACGCTTCAACTGTAGCATGGTCCATGTTCCCATTACACTGGAAGTCATGGAGAAGAGAAACCCATCTTCTTCATCTTGCATTTGAGGCACAGAAGACAGCATATGTATAAGTAGTAACCTGAAGATTCACTGACCTGCACACGATGTTCCATCTCCTGTGTACCCAGTCTTACAGGTGCAGGTGAAAGAACCAGGCTTATTCATGCACGTCGCATCTTGGTGACAGTCGTCTGAGTTCTCTTTACATTCATTGATATCTACAAGGATATAATCCAATCACTTTAATCACTGGTTCTAAATAGATTATTCTAGAATAAACACCACATACCGTTCTGCTGAAGCACACTTTGAGGAATTATTTTCGGCAACGTTATCTACATAACAATTAGGATGGAAAAATCTGCACTTGTTGCAGTGTACGGCTTGTATCCTTCTGCTATTCAACCAGAAGCAGCTATTCTGTTGAATTGCTTGCAGTAAAAAATAATGGTGCCTAAGAATGCACTAATCTTAGGAATAATGTCCTTGACCAAAATAAACGAGATTAATCGCAGCAATCTGTTAGAATTACATATAATCCATACTACATCTTGAACCCAGCAAATATTACTTACCCGAACATTTAGTCCCACTTCCAGTGAACCCGCTGTGACATGCACAGGTGAAGGAACCAAATGTATTTGTGCACGAGGCATGTCGATCACAGTTGTCCGTGTCCAGACGGCATTCATCAATATCTAAGGAATGTACATTAAAGATATATATTCCCCTTGCAAACCGGAACAAATCCGGAAGGTGCACAGGTCTGGATTCTGATATGACCTTGTGTCTGAGTAGGACATAAAACCCCCACAATTCACCCGTCCAAAGGTGAAGATAAATCTGTTATCCGCCCACGATAAAGCTGTAATCCGCCCACAACAGTGAAAATATTGAAATGATTTGTCTAACCTTTTTTGCTATGTTGCTATGTACCATGGATAAATCGGACGCGACAATGTCTGCCCTGCCCCGCCAACCGTAACCAACCTCACACCCCAACTCGTAGAAAACCACAGGGCTCAGCACTAAACATATTAACAGTGTTGCACCATCCGCCAGTCCCGCTAACTCGCCACCTACCGGGAAACGCTTGAACCTCCGCCATCTCGAGGCAATAGACTAAACCAAGACGCCTCGCCGCTACGAGTGCCTGTTGATTTATCTCCTGGATTTAATCTCCTAATCAGTTCAAAAGTTGCCGGTAAATATAAAAAGGTATGTGAAGATTACATGTTGCTTCTTAAATTAAGTTAAATTAAGAATGTACGTGCTCATTTCATTTATCCAGCCTTCTGCCACTTTTTCTGATGGCTTGTTCTTCACCCCATCGCCTATCCATCTTTTATCTACTAATTTACTAGATAGAGTTGTTCAATTTGTTGGGGTTGTTACGTCCTATTAAACTCTAGTCATATCAGGACGGGTACCGACTTGTGACTGTGCACTCATGGTGACTTTATAGTGCAGCCCCACTGGGATACTAGGATGCCGGTACCATGACCTGATATCCTACTCAGTCACATTATCTTAACAATGAGCCAACCAGGCTAGGAAGCGACAAGAATCAATGTTGTATGTCATTGGTTTGACTCGACCTGGAATTGAACCCCGACCTTTCGCACGGGAGGCCTGCGCTTTACCGATTCGGACACGGCGTCCGGTGCTACTCCATGAGAAATACCATGCGGACATGGCCTTGCCCTTTGAATGCTTGCTGCACGTCGTTCATTGTTTGCTTCTTTGTATGTTGGGGTATTTACGTCCTATCACAACGGATACCGACTTGTGACAGTGTGCGCTTATGGTGACTTTATAGTGCTGCCCTACTGGGAGACCAGGCCACCGGCACCCTGACTCGATGTCACATTATCCTGACCCTGAGATAACCAGTCCTTGTCCTATCCTAAATGCCGAGCACCAGACTAGGAAGCGACAAGTATCAATTTTGTAAATCACTGGTTTGACTCAGTTGGGATTCGAAATCCCGATCTTCCTCACGGAAATCCCGCGATCTTCTAATTAGGCCACCGAGTCCGGTGCACGTCATTCATGGCCAGCGTACACACCACCAACTCAGTAGGAAGAGAGGGCGCCTAACCACCCATGCCCCTCCCCCCCCCAACTCACTTGCTATCCGGACCGCACTTCATCCACACCTCTCTCTATCTCCTCTCTGCTGGCCTTGCTCCTATGTTGATATGTTTGAAAAGAGTTGCAGGAGGGGGAGCCCGCCGCCATTTCACCTTCTACTCTTACTCTGTCCGTGTCTTTGGCTCGCCAGCTGGTCACCATAGAGCAAACAAATGTTGTTGGAGAACATCCACAACATCATTGATTGATTCTAGTCTCTGGTCAAGCTAAATAAAATTCTTAAGTGATAGTATTATTCACTGATGAAATGTGTTATCGGGTTATTATCCAATTTGGAGCATTCCGTTCATGTAAATTCTAAGTATGGTGGTTACTGCCTTCATTAAGAAGAGATTCAGGGTCCCTACCGAGACCAGATTGGGATGGTTTGATACGCTAAGTACTCACTACTAATTTCGGAAGTCATGGCTTCAAATCTTGGCAAAGTCAAAGCAGAGATAGACAACATTTGAATGTGGCATTACCCTTGTCTACTGCTTGGCTTCACTAGGATGAAGCAACGACTGATTGGTTCACTATCAGCACTGTACTCGGTGGGATATCAGATTATGTTTCTTGTGGGATGGTGTTCCAACGGTAAGGAAGGACATGAAAGAACATACCTGAACATGATTGTCCACTTCCGCTGAATCCTCTGTCGCACCGGCAGGTAAAAGAGCCAGGTGTATTGGTACATGTTGCTGCTTCATGACAGTCATCAGTGTCCTCTCTACATTCATCAATATCTAGAAAAATACACGTGAACATACTCCTATTAAACTTCAGGAGGAAGTGACTTATTTAGCTGTAATTATTTCTCATCGCATGGCAATAAGCCGTAAACTTAGAATGTTGTCTTGTATGTATGTCTAAAATATTGCAAATCCTTTATTGTGTGTTCCGCTTCAGAACCATGAGGGTAACCTGAATATTACACTGACCTGCACACGATGTTCCATATCCTGTATACCCACTCTTACAGGCGCATCTGAAAGAACCAGGCGTATTCATGCACGGCGCATCTAGGTGACAGTCGTCTGAGTTCTCTTCACATTCATCGATATCTACAAGGATATAATCCAACCAATTTAATCGCTGGTTCTAAATAGATTAGATGTGGAATTGTTTGCAGTCGAGAAGAATGGATCCTAAGAATGCACAAATCTTCGGAATAATATCCTTGACCAAAACAAATGACATTAATCATAGCAATTCTTTTAGAATTGCATGTAATCCATACCACATCTTGAACCCAGCGAATGTTACTTACCCACACATGTAGTCCCACTTCCAGTAAACCCACTGTTACATGCACAGGTGAAGGAACCTATTGTATTTGTGCACGAGGCATGTCCATCACAGTTGTGTGACGGGGGTGTAGGGGTGTGTGGTAGAGGTGTAGGGGTGTGGTGAGGATTTTGGTGTGTGGTGGGGGTGTAGGGGGGTGTGGTGAGTGGGTATGGTGGGGGTGTAGGGGTGTGGTGGAGGCTTAGGTATGTGGTGGGTGTATGCGATGGGGGCTTAGGGATGTGGTGGGGATGTAAGTGTGTTGTGGGAGCATAGGGGTGTGGTGGGGGTTGACGGTGTGTGTGGTTGGGGTGTAGGCGGGTATGGTGGGGGTGTAGGTGTAGGTGTGTGTGGTGGATGTGTAGGGTGTGTGTGGTGGAGGTGTAGGTAGTTTGTGGTTTGTGGTTGTGTGTCTTGCAGAGTGCCACCTCACAATCTTCAGCATCCCTAATCCTCACCACACACCTACACCCCCACCAGCCCTAAACCCTCACCATACACACCTATACTCCCCCCCCCCTACACACCACTACACACCTATACCCCTACACCCCCCACACATGGTTATTATCCAATTTGGAGCATTCCGTTCATGTAAATTCTAAGCATGGTGGTTACTGCCTTCATTAAGAAGAGATTCAGGGTCCCTACCGAGACCAGATTGGGATGTTTTGATACGCTAAGTACTCACTACTAATTTCGGAAGTCATGGCTTCAAATCTTGGCAAAGTCAAAGCAGAGATAGAGAACATTTGAATGTGGCATTACCCTTGTCTACTGCTTGGCTTCACTAGGATGAAGCAATGACTGATTGGTTCACTATCAGCACTGTACTTGGTGGGATATCAGATTATGTTTCTTGTGGGATGGTGTTCCAACAGTAAGGAAGGACATGAAAGAACATACCTGAACATGATTGTCCACTTCCGCTGAATCCTGTGTTGCACTGGCAGGTAAAAGAGCCAAGTGTATTGGCACATGTTGCTGCTTCATGACAGTCATCAGTGTCCTCTAGACATTCATCAATATCTAGAAAAATACATGTGAACATACTCTTATTAAACTTCAGGAGGAAGTGACTTATTGAACTGTAATTATTTCTCATCGCATGTCAATAAGCCGCAAACTTAGAATGTTGTCTTGTATGTATGTCTAAAATATTGCAAATCCTTTATTGTGTGTTCCGCTTCAGAACCATGAGGGTAACCTGAATATTACACTGACCTGCACACGATGTTCCATATCCTGTATACCCACTCTTACAGGCGCATCTGAAAGAACCAGGCGTATTCATGCACGGTGCATCTAGGTGACAGTCGTCTGAGTTCTCTTCACATTCATCGATATCTACAAGGATATAATCCAACCAATTTAATCGCTGGTTCTAAATAGATTAGATGTGGAATTGTTTGCAGTCGAGAAGAATGGATCCTAAGAATGCACAAATCTTCGGAATAATATCCTTGACCAAAACAAATGACATTAATCATAGCAATTCTTTTAGAATTGCATGTAATCCATACCACATCTTGAACCCAGCGAATGTTACTTACCCACACATGTAGTCCCACTTCCAGTAAACCCACTGTTACATGCACAGGTGAAGGAACCTATTGTATTTGTGCACGAGGCATGTCCATCACAGTTGTGTGATGGGGGTGTAGGGGTGTGTGGTAGAGGTGTAGGGGTGTGGTGAGGATGTTGGTGTGTGGTGGGGCGGACTTAGGTGTGGTGGGGGTGTAGGGGGGTGTGGTGAGTGGGTATGGTGGGGGTGTAGGGGTGTGGTGGAGGCTTAGGTATGTGGTGGGTGTATGCGATGGGGGCTTAGGGATTTGGGTGGGGATGTAAGTGTGTTGTGGGAGCATAGGGGTGTGGTGGGGGTTGACGGTGTGTGTGGTTGGGGTGTAGGCGGGTATGGTGGGGGTGTAGGTGTAGGTGTGTGGTGGTGGAGTGTAGGTAGTTTGTGGTTTGTGATGGTGTGTCTTGTTCTGTGCCACCTCACAATCTTCAGCATCCCATAACCTCACCACACACCTACACCCCCACCACCCCTAATCCCTCACCATACACATCCTATACTCCCACCCCTACACACCACTACACACCTATACCCCTACACCCCCCACACATATGTAACCCCCCACCACACACACCTACACCCCCACCGCATTCCGAAACCCCACCACACCCCCTCACCACATACCTACACCACACACTAACACCTACACCCCATGCCTACACCCCCACCACCCACATTACACCCCCTCCACACACATTACACCCCACCACACACATACACCCCCACCACACACATACACTGCCATCACACGCCTACACCCCCACCACACACATACACCCCCAACACACACATACACACCCGCCACACACATACACCCCCAACACACACACACCTACACACACACCTACACCCCTAACTCCTCACTACCCATTGGCTCCAGTACATAACCATGTCGGTCCTTGGCCTGAGTTGTGTCGCAGCGCCACCTATCGATTCCCGTGGATTTGTCTAACCCCATTATAATACCTATTTTAGACAGGAGGTACTGGGGTTTTCTAACTGTACCCTACTATGGTTGGTAGATCGCCTACATGGTTCAATGAAAGAAAAGTATTCAAACGAATGAAAAGCTTAACAAAAACTAATAAATTGCATCAGTTTGCAGCTGATACCGGTCAATAAGGACATTCCCAGATAGCACACAGCCGTCGGGCCGACGTCGGCTATTGGTCGCACCGTCGCCATCGACTTTCCACCGTCGGGCCACCGTCGGGCCGACGGTGGTAGTCCGACGTTGGCTTTCAATCCCTTTCCACTTTTGAGCTACCGTCGGGCTGACGGTGGTGTTCCGACGTTAGGTTTCAATCCCTTTCCACTTTTGAGCCACCGTTGGGCCACCGTCGGGCCTACGGCGTTAGTCCGCCACTGGTTTGCATTCATTTTCCACATGCGAGCCACCATCGGGCCACCGTCGGGCCTACGGTGCTGTTCCGACGTTATGTTTCAATCCCTTTCCACTTTTGAGCCACCGTCGGGCCGATGGCAGTAGCCCACCGCTGGTTTGCATTGATTTTCCACATTCGAGCCACCGTCGGGCCACCGTCAGGCCGACGGTGGTGAGCCGCCGTCGGTGTTGATACACGCATGCGCAGTTCGTTAAATATGTTCTTTAAATTTCCGGCTCGAGTCGCCAGTGGAACACGTGCGATCGTTGAGCAGCGTTCTTTTTCAACAAATAACTCCAGATATCACAGGAATTTTAAGGAATTATTTAACAGGTCTGTTTATTAATATGTTTAGATTATTTTGTAAAGGTTTTGTAATTTATTCTGACATATTAATGGAATTATTCGTGTTAATACGATTTGAATTATCGGGTACGGTTTGTTGACGGTTCGACTCAGTTCAAGTCGCCACCGGAACATGTGCGATCGTTGGTTTTTTCCGAGAAGACACTGTCACTATAGTGTCAATACGTACAGACTATATTAAATTTATATGGTTAGGGTTCTCGATTTCTATTAATTTTGAATAAAACTAATATTTTTGCACCTGTACGTATTGACACTAGAGTGACAGTGTCTTCTCGGGGAAAAAACCAAGATGGCCTTCAGGCCGACAGCATTTGTTGCCATCGGGGCAACGGCGGCAGCCGCCGTCGAGTCGACGGCGGGAGGTTGGACAAAACAACGTCGGCACGACAGCGGTTTCCACCGTCGGGCCGCCGGAGCGGCCGCCGTCGAGCTGACGGCTGTGTGCTATCTGGGTTGTGATTTTACAGCTGAATCCGCCTTCAGTGTTCAGGCACTTGGCGTTACTACTGCAGTTGTCAGTGTTCAATTCGCATTCATTGATGTCTGAAATTATTATGGTAAATGTATCAAATAATTTGCTCTAATTGGTTCTCAGAAGGAAAAGGTTTTCATGAAAAAGCATGATTGCATGGGCTATCTCCAAGAAAATCATCATCAATATCGTAAAAACAAATAATATTTAGTGCCAACAAGCTACTTGCCAAAGTAAAGTGGTAGAGTTGCAATTAAATTGAAATCTATTTCTAATGGCATAATGATATTTAGCCAGAAGCCACAGAATACGATTATATAACTTGTAGAGTTAATACTGGTTATTCACGGTATTCCATTTCAATTCAAAGATTAAGTGCAATGTCAGAAGAGAATTTTACTAAATGCTGTCTCACCATTGCAAACTGTCCCATCGCCAGCGAAGCCATCAAAGCATGAACATTTGAATGCGCCTTTTGTGTTCAGGCACTTGGCATTTTTACTGCAGTTGTCCATCTTCAGTTCACATTCATTGATGTCTGAAATCAATAAACAGAAAATACATCAAATTGTAAAATATTACGATAAAACGCATTGGTGGGAGAATGCAAATGGTCTTTTATGGTAAAAGGTATATAGGGCCAGGTGCAAAACTGTATTTATGTAGTTGCTGGTGATACTTAATTCATTCAATAGTCATTGTGTGTTAGACAGATAGTGTGAAAGAGACACTAGGAGATAGGTTGTAAGGGGCACTTGGAGCTCTACTCACTACCCTCTCCCCACTCTGTTAGTCACGGATCACCACACACTCAGCTCAGGGCATGTGGTGGCCAAGGCAGCAATGCCACATGGTGGTGGTGGGCAGAGCACTGTAGCCATGGGAACCCAGGAATGCTTGATGTTCATTGGTGGAGCTTGAGACGTTTGATTCTCATTGGACAATAAGGTCAGGTCAATTGTATGTGGAAAGCATTAGAATATTGATAAGTAAAGACGACATTGTCACCAACTAGCAATATGAAATAAGCCACCAGCATATGGAATAAGTAACCAGCAATATGAAATAAACAACCAGCATATGGAATAAGCAACCAGCAATATGAAATAAAAAAACAAACAGCATATGGAATAAGAAACCAGCAGATGGAATAAGCACCCAACCGATGGAATAATAAACCAGATGTAATAAGCAATCAGCCGATGGAGTAAGCAACCAGCAGATGGAATAAGCAACCAGCAGATGGAATAAGCAACCAACAGATGGAATATGCAACCAGCAGATGGAATAAGCAACCAGCAGGTGGAATATGCAACCAGCAATATGGCATACCAGTACACGCTGCTGCTCCTTTCGTGGATTCCAATCCATTTGCGCATGACAGACAAGCATCAACGGCATTGACTATGGGGCTATAGGTGTTGGCCGGGCATGGATTGCATGAGCCTGACTTTGTATTGAAGTAGTTTCCTACCCCACAGCCTAAAACAGAACCACAAGTTGTTAATGTCACCATGTAGGGCAGCTTGGGTTGCACCAGAGAACGTAGATATAGGACCTACACTTCTCTGGTTGCACACAACACTTGTTGAAGTATTTTCTCACACCACAGGCTGAAACAGAATCACAAATGGTTAAAATTGCATAGTCCGATGATTTGGAGTTTCTGGCATGAATCATCATGAAAAATGTGTATGGATATTCAATTTCATACAGAGGTTTCTAGTCCACAGGCATTTTCATGTTCGCATACCTATTCTATAGGGGAAGCTGGATTTTGGACTCTTTGAAATCTAGTTACAAGCCATAAACAAGAGGCAAGAAAACCTAACTTATTACTAAAAACCGAATTCTAAGAATTTGAATCGAATTGGACTGGTGCTGCCCAGTGGTGAAAACAAGTGTTGACACACTTATCCGTTATTAGCAGGGTAAATAAATTCATCAACAAAAAAAGGAAAGATTCTGATTTACACGTGTCGGACCTGGGAATCGCCACAGGTAGTATACTATCTGTGACCCTTTTCATGGTTAAAGTTAATAGCACTGTAAATGCTGTTCAAAGAGGGATCTCAATTTTATCTGGATGATTTCATGATTTAGTATAATGCGACTAATATAAATGTCATTGAGAGACAGTTACTGCTTTGCATTAAGAATAGGATCCATTCATGGTCAGTCAGTTATAGTTATACATTTTCCAAAACAAAAATTGTCTGCGTGCATTTCTGCCAGCTTCGATGGGTGCATACCAACGAATAACCCATCAACGTGGTCAAAGAAAAATAATTTATAGGCTTTAGTTTTACACTTACCACCCCACCCCACTATCATTAAAGTAGCCCCCCATGCACCGACACACACACACACACACACAAACCCTTGACAATAGACTATCTTTCATTGCACATACTAGGCACCTTAAAATTTAATGTCTCATCGCACTATATATCCTAAGGGTGTCAGTATATTTTCACAAACACACAAAGTGAGCTGGACAGCTAGCAAGCTATCGTGAAAATCTTCCAACGAACAGTTGAATATCTGCATTTTGTCATTCTTGCACACACTATGAACATTCATCAAGCTTCTTGTATTGAAACTTCATTGATATTATACTAAACTGCGTGAAAGTAGGTATATGTATTCATATGAAAAGGGAGATGTACCGTATGTTAATCACCCAGCCAGCTGATATGGTGATCATGTGACCAGTAGCTGAGATAAGGACTGACTAATAAGTAATAAGTATAAAAAAATATTAACAAATTGTAAAGGCAGTTGCAGTACAACCATGTATATTACAAGCGGAACCAACAAGGACATACCCACTTGTCTATCATATAGCATCTGCAGATGTTCATAAACAATACCCGTCCTGATATGACCTTAGATGTTGCTAGGACTTAAAACAGCAACAAACAAACAAACATAAACAATATGCAGACAACTTTTCCGTAATTTTCACTAATGGTTCCAATGACAAAGGCTGGCTAGCTGCTGGAGCAGTTTCCCATCTTTATAAGCTAAGCACTTGCCTTCTTGATCAAAGCTCAATTCTCACTTCTCACAGCGGAAGCCCATGCAACCTAAGTTGCATCGTGAACTCTGACCAAACAAATGTTGTTGGAGAAAATCCACAACATCATTGATTGATTGGTGGTTGCTTTACACCGTGTCGGCAGCATAGGCCATATTCACGGCGAGAAATGTTTGTTTTTGTTCAAACCATCGCTTTTACATGTAAAAGCATACAATCAATTTTATGTCAATGGACACTCATGAATTTTGTAAACTCAATATCATAATAGTTTCTGGTCAAGCTAAATAAAATTCTTAAGTGATAGTATTATTCACTGATGAAATTTGTTTAAAAATCTATATGAGGTGCCCTCAAAAATGCTCAAATGTTTTCCTGTTTTACTTTAGTAAAAAGGTCATGCATGTTGTCTGCAGTGTAAAATTGTTGGCGCAGGGCCATGAAATCCACAAAGCTTAATAAAGTGTGTTTTAATGTCAGTGGGGACTGACATCCAATACATTCATGGGGGAGGGTCCCCCTTGAGCAGAAAAACATGTGTTAGCCATGAGTGGCCAATATGGCATCTTGTTAAAACAACCTGGTCGTGTCGCCCTTCCAGGCGACTCTGCGGCAGTCTGTTCAAGGAAGGGGTAATTATATGGAGTTTGTTGTTTGGGTGTTCATCCCATTCGATCTGCCATAAGTTCCCGATGTATTTTTGAATGGTAGGTTTCAAATCAGTGTGGGGAATATGACAGTGTTCCAAAGGAGCAGTCAGGGCTCGAGTGGCCGCTTGATCTGCTCTCTCATTTCCTGGGATACCCACATGACTGGGCACCCAACATAGGTGAATGTCAAATTTTGCTATTGAAAGAGAGTTTAGTTTAATGAGTACTTTAAGTAGTATTGGGTGGTCCAGTTTCCTATTGTTTAAAGCCTGAAGGCAGGAAAAGGAGTCTGTGAAAATGATGAATTTATGACTGGCTGAGGTTTCGATGCACTCTAACGCGAGTAGAAATGCTGAACCATCGCTTTTACATATACAGTATAACCCCATTAAATCAATCTCAGTTAAACCAAATGATCGGTTAATCCACATTTTTTTCTGCGGCCTGGCAAAATACTCCCATTTATCATTAAAAAAATGTTGGTTAAACCAAAGTCGGTTAATCCAAATTATCGGTTAATCCAAACAAAAATTGTCGGACCCAGGCCACTTCCGGTACGGTTAAACCAAACTTTCATGTGGTTATAAGGTCATCAGAGACCCCACTGACTTTTTTGTAGAGTGTAACATGTTACGCAAGTATTATTAAAAGCTGAGGCTAGTCTATTCCTTGGTGAAACGGTCCGGTGGGACGTTGAAGCCGCCGTGTTTGGGCAGCACTGCGCTGCTTTGATGTTTTGTGCAGCCCGGTGCTGCTTTGATGCTCCTGGGCAGCGCCTAGCCGGCGCCGGCAGCGCGACACGGGCCTTGTGCGTCTGCGCGACTTTGTATTTGCATTCATTCGGTAGGAAATTTTGCTTCATGAATAAACGGAGGGGCCTTTTAGAGGTACCAGTCTAAAATATTGCTAATCCTTTATTGTGTGTTCTGCTTCAGAACCATGAGGGTAATTTCTTAATCCAGCTAGGCTTATGCTTCAACTGTAGCATGGTCCATGTTCCCATTACACTGGAAGTCATGGAGAAGAGAAACCCGTCTTCTTCATCTTGCATTTGTGGCACAGAAGACAGCATATGTATAAGTAGTAACCTGAAGATTCACTGACCTGCACACGATGTTCCATCTCCTGTGTACCCAGTCTTACAGGTGCATGTGAAAGAACCAGGCGTATTCATGCACGTCGCATCTCGGTGACAGTCGTCTGAGTTCTCTTTACATTCATCGATATCTACAAGGATATAATCCAACCAATTTAATCGCTGGTTCTAAATAGATTAGATGTGGAATTGTTTGCAGTCGAGAAGAATGCATCCTAAGAATGCACAAATCTTCGGAATAATATCCTTGACCAAAACAAATGACATTAATCATAGCAATTCTTTTAGAATTGCATGTAATCCATACCACATCTTGAACCCAGCAAATGTTACTTACCCACACATCTGGTCCCACTTCCAGTAAACCCACTGTTACATGCACAGGTGAAGGAACCTCTTGTATTTTTGCACGAGGCATGTCCATCACAGTTGTCCGTGCCCCGACCGCATTCATCAATATCTAAGGAATGTACATGAATGGCATATATTTTCCAGCTTTCATTTTACCATCGGGAAGATGGGCAAGAAGTTCAATTCATTGTCACCTTCTCTACATAATGGCTGTCCCCTACATTATTTTTATTATGCATATATACATACCTATAGAGATATACATGCATAGATATACGAGGCATGTCCATCACAGTTGTGTGATGGGTGTGTAGGGGTGTGTGGTAGAGGTGTAGGGGTGTGGTGAGGATTTTGGTGTGTGGTGGGGCGGACTTAGGTGTGGTGGGTGTGTAGGGGGGTGTGGTGAGTGGGTATGGTGGGGGTGTAGGGGTGTGGTGGAGGCTTAGGTATGTGGTGGGTGTATGCGATGGGGGCTTAGGGATGTGGTGGGGATGTAAGTGTGTTGTGGGAGCATAGGGGTGTGGTGGGGGTTGACGGTGTGTGTGGTTGGGGTGTAGGCGGGTATGGTGGGGGTGTAGGTGTAGGTGTGTGTGGTGGATGTGTAGGGTGTGTGTGGTGGAGGTGTAGGTAGTTTGTGGTTTGTGGTTGTGTGTCTTGCAGAGTGCCACCTCACAATCTTCAGCATCCCTAATCCTCACCACACACCTACACCCCCACCAGCCCTAAACCCTCACCATACACACCTATACTCCCACCCCTACACACCACTACACACCTATACCCCTACACCCCCCACACATATGTAACCCCCCACCACACACACCTACACCCCCACCGCATTCCGAAACCCCACCACACCCCCTCACCACATACCTACACCACACACTAACACCTACACCCCATGCCTACACCCCCACCACCCACATACACCCCCACCACACACATACACCCCCACCACACACATACACCCCCACCACACATATACACCCCCATCACACGCCTACACCCCCAACACACTCCACACACATACACCCCCACCACACACATACACACCCACCACACACATACACCCCCAACACACACACACACCTACACCCCTAACTCCTCACTACCCATTGGCTCCAGTACATAACCATGTCGGTCCTTGGCCTGAGTTGTGTCGCAGCGCCACCTATCGATTCCCGTGGATTTGTCTAACCCCATTATAATACCTATTTTAGACAGGAGGTACTGGGGTTTTCTAACTGTACCCTACTATGGTTGGTAGATCGCCTACATGGTTCAATGAAAGAAAAGTATTCAAACGAATGAAAAGCTTAACAAAAACTAATAAATTGCATCAGTTTGCAGCTGATACCGGTCAATAAGTACATTCCCAGATAGCACACAGCCGTCGGGCCGACGTCGGCTATTGGTCGCACCGTCGCCATCGACTTTCCACCGTCGGGCCACCGTCAGGCCGACGGTGGTAGTCCGACGTTGGCTTTCAATCCCTTTCCACTTTTGAGCCACCGTCGGGCCACCGTCGGGCTGACGGTGGTGTTCCGACGTTTGGTTTCAATCCCTTTCCACTTTTGAGCCACCGTCGGGCCACCGTCGGGCCTACGGCGTTAGCCCGCCACTGGTTTGCATTCATTTTCCACATTCGAGCCACCATCGGGACACCGTCGGGCCTACGGTGCTGTTCCGACGTTATGTTTCAATCCCTTTCCACTTTTGAGCCACCGTCGGGCCGAGGGCGGTAGCCCACCGCTGGTTTGCATTGATTTTCCACATTCGAGCCACCGTCGGGCCACCGTCAGGCCGACGGTGGTGGCTGCCGTCGGTGTTGATACGCGCATGCGCAGTTTGTTAAATATGTTCTTTAAATTTCCGGCTCGAGTCGCCAGTGGAACACGTGCGATCGTTGAGCAGCGTTCTTTTTCAACAAATAACTCCAGATATCACAGGAATTTTAAGGAATTATTTAACAGGTTTGTTTATTAATATGTTTAGATTATTTTGTAAAAGTTTTGTAATTTATTACGACATATTAATGGAATTATTCGTGTTAATACGATTTGAATTATCGGGTACGGTTTGTTGACGGTTCGACTCAGTTCAAGTCGCCACTGGAACACGTGCGATCGTTGGTTTTTTCCGAGAAGACACTGTCACTATAGTGTCAATACGTACAGACTATATTAAATTTATATGGTTAGGGTTCTCGATTTCTATTAATTTTGAATAAAACTAATATTTTTGCACCTGTACGTATTGACACTAGAGTGACAGTGTCTTCTCGGGAAAAAAACCAAGATGGCCTTCAGGCCGACAGCATTTGTTGCCATCGGGGCGACGGCGGCAGCCGCCGTCGGGTCGACGGCGCGAGGTTGGACAAAACAACGTCGGCCCGACAGCGGTTTCCACCATCGGGCCGCCGGAGCGGCCGCCGTCGAGCTGACGGCTGTGTGCTATCTGGATTGTGATTTTACAGCTGAATCCGCCTTCAGTGTTCAGGCACTTGGCGTTACTACTGCAGTTGTCAGTGTTCAATTCACATTCATTGATGTCTGAAATTATTATGGTAAATGTATCAAATAATTTGCTCTAATTGGTTCTCAGAAGGAAAAGGTTTTCATGAAAAAGCACGATTGCATGGGCTATCTCCAAGAAAATCATCATCAATATCGTAATAACAAATAATATTTAGTGCCAACAAGCTACTTGCCAAAGTAAAATGGTAGAGTTGCAATTAAATTGAAATCTATTTCTAATGGCAAAATGATATTTAGCCAGAAGCCACAGAATACGATTATATAACTTGTAGAGTTAATACTGGTTATTCATGGTATTCCATTTCAATTCAAAGATTAAATGCAATGTCAGAAGAGAATTTTACTAAATGCTGTCTCACCATTGCAAACTCTCCCATCGCCAGCGAAGCCAACAAAGCATGAACATTTGAATGCGCCTTTTGTGTTCAGGCACTGGGCATTTCTATTGCAGTTGTCCGTCTTCAGTTCACATTCATTGATGTCTGAAATCAATAAACAGAAAATACATCAAATTGTAAAATATTACGATAAAACGCGTTGGTGGGAGAATGCAAATGGTCTTTTATGGTAAAAGGTATATAGGGCCAGGTGCAAAACTGTATTTATGTAGTTGCTGGTGATACTTAATTCATTCAATAGTCATTGTGTGTTAGACAGATAGTGTGAAAGAGACACTAGGAGATAGGTTGTAAGGGGCACTTGGAGCTCTACTCACTACCCTCTCCCCACTCTGTTAGTCACGGATCACCACACACTCAGCTCAGGGCATGTGGTGGCCAAGGCAGCAATGCCACATGGTGGTGGTGGGCAGAGCACTGTAGCCATGGGAACCCAGGAATGCTTGATGTTCATTGGTGGAGCTTGAGACGTTTGATTCTCATTGGACAATAAGGTCAGGTCAATTGTATGTGGAAAGCATTAGAAGATTGATAAGTAAAGACGATATTGTCACCAACTAGCAATATGAAATAAGCCACCAGCATATGGAATAAGTAACCAGCAATATGAAATAAACAACCAGCATATGGAATAAGCAACCAGCAATATGAAATAAAAAAACAAACAGCATATGGAATAAGAAACCAGCAGATGGAATAAGCACCCAACCGATGGAATAATAAACCAGATGTAATAAGCAATCAGCCGATGGAGTAAGCAACCAGCAGATGGAATAAGCAACCAACAGATGGAATAAGCAACCAGCAGATGGAATAAGCAACCAGCAGGTGGAATATGCAACCAGCAATATGGCATACCTGTACACGCTGCTGCTCCTTTCGTGGATTCCAATCCATTTGCGCATGACAGACAAGCATCGACGGCATTGACTATGGGGCTATAGGTGTTGGCCGGGCATGGATTGCACAAGCCTGACTTTGTATTGAAGTAGTTTCCTACCCCACAGCCTAAAACAGAACCACAAGTTGTTAATGTCACCATGTAGGGCAGCTTGGGTTGCACCAGAGAACGTAGATATAGGACCTACACTTCTCTGGTTGCACACAACACTTGTTGAAGTATTTTCTCACACCACAGGCTGAAACAGAATCACAAATGGTTAAAATTGCATAGTCCGATGATTTGGAGTTTCTGGCATGAATCATCATGAAAAATGTGTATGGATATTCAATTTCATACACAGGTTTCTAGTCCACAGGCATTTTCATGTTCGCATACCTATTCTATAGGGGAAGCTGGATTTTGGACTCTTTGAAATCTAGTTACAAGCCATAAACAAGAAGCAAGAAAACCTAACTTATTACTAAAAACCGAATTCTAAGAATTTGAATCGAATTGGACTGGTGCTGCCCAGTGGTGAAAACAAGTGTTGACACACTTATCCGTTATTAGCAGGGTAAATAAATTCATCAACAAAAAAAGGAAAGATTCTGATTTACACGTGTCGGACCTGGGAATCGCCACAGGTAGTATACTATCTGTGACCCTTTTCATGGTTAAAGTTAATAGCACTGTAAATGCTGTTAAAAGAGGGATCTCAATTTTATCTGGATGATTTCATGATTTAGTATAATGGGACTAATATAAATGTCATTGAGAGACAGTTACTGCTTTGCATTAAGAATAGGATCCATTCATGGTCAGTCAGTTATAGTTATACATTTTCCAAAACAAAAATTGTCTGCGTGCATTTCTGCCAGCTTCGCTGGGTGCATACCAACGAATAACCCATCAACGTGGTCAAAGAAAAATAATTTATAGGCTTTAGTTTTACACTTACCACCCCACCCCACTATCATTAAAGTAGCCCCCCATGCACCGACACACACACACAAACACACATCCTTGACAATAGACTATCTTTCATTGCACATACTAGGCACCTTAAAATGTAATGTCTCATCGCACTATATATCCTAAGGGTGTCAGTATATTTTCACAAACACACAAAGTGAGCTGAACAGCTAGCAAGCTATCGTGAAAATCTTCCAACGAACAGTTGAATATCTGCATTTTGTCATTCTTGCACACACTATGAACATTCATCAAGCTTCTTGTATTGAAACTTCATTGATATTATACTAAACTGCGTGAAAGTAGGTATATGTATTCATATGAAAAGGGAGATGTACCGTATGTTAATCACCCAGCCAGCTGATATGGTGATCATGTGACCAGTAGCTGAGATAAGGACTGACTAATAAGTAATAAGTATAAAAAAATATTAACAAATTGTAAAGGCAGTTGCAGTACAACCATGTATATTACAAGCGGAACCAACAAGGACATACCCACTTGTCTATCATATAGCATCTGCAGATGTTCATAAACAATACCCGTCCTGATATGACCTTAGATGTTGCTAGGACTTAAAACAGCAACAAACAAACAAACATAAACAATATGCAGACAACTTTTCCGTAATTTTCACTAATGGTTCCAATGACAAAGGCTGGCTAGCTGCTGGAGCAGTTTCCCATCTTTATAAGCTAAGCACTTGCCTTCTTGATCAAAGCTCAATTCTCACTTCTCACAGCGGAAGCCCATGCAACCTAAGTTGCATCGTGAACTCTGACCAAACAAATGTTGTTGGAGAAAATCCACAACATCATTGATTGATTGGTGGTTGCTTTACACCGTGTCGGCAGCATAGGCCATATTCACGGCGAGAAATGTTTGTTTTTGTTCAAACCATCGCTTTTACATGTAAAAGCATACAATCAATTTTATGTCAATGGACACTCATGAATTTTGTAAACTCACAATCATAATAGTTTCTGGTCAAGCTAAATAAAATTCTAAATGATAGTATTATTCACTGATGAAATTTGTTTAAAAACCTATATGAGGTGGTACAAACCAGCTGCCCTCAAAAAGGCTAAAATGTTTTCTTGTTTTACTTTAGTAAAAAGGTCATGCATGTTGTTTGCAGTGTAAAATTGTTGGCGCAGGGCCATGAAATCCACAAAGTTTAATAAAGTGTGTTTTAATGTCAGTGGGGACTGACATCCAATACATTCAGGGGGAGGGTCCCCCTTGAGCAGAGAAACGTGTGTTAGCCATGAGTGGCCAATATGGCATCTTGTTAAAACAACCTGGTCATGTCGCCCTTCCAGGCGACTCTGCGGCAGTCTGTTCAAGGAAGGGGTAATTATATGGAGTTTGTTGTTTGGGTGTTCATCCCATTCGATCTGCCAGAGGTTCCCGATGTATTTTTGAATGGTAGGTTTCAAATCAGAGTGGGGAATATGACAGTGTTCCAAAGGAGCAGTCAGGGCTCGAGTGGCCGCTTGATCTGCTCTCTCATTTCCTGGGATACCCACATGACTGGGCACCCAACATAGGTGAATGTCAACTTTTGCTATTGAAAGAGAGTTTAGTAGTATTGGGTGGTCCAGTTTCCTATTGTTTAAAGCCTGAAGGCAGGAAAAGGAGTCAGTGAAAATGATGAATTTATGACTGGCTGAGGTTTCGATGCACTCTAACACGAGTAGAAATGCTGAACCATCGCTTTTACATATACAGTATAACCCCATTAAATCAATCTCAGTTAAACCAAATGATCGGTTAATCCAAACTTTTTTCTGCGGCCTGGCAAAATACTCCCATTTATCATTAAAAAAATGTTGGTTAAACCAAAGTCGGTTAATCCAAATTATCGCTTAATCCAAACAAAAATTGTCGGACCCAGGCCACTTCCGGTACGGTTAAACCAAACTTTCATGTGGTTATAAGGTCATCAGAGACCCCACTGACTTTTTTGCAGAGTGTAACATGTTACGCAAGTATTATTAAAAGCTGAGGCTAGTCTATTCCTTGGTGAAATGGTCTGGTGGGATGTTGAAGCCGCCGTGTTTGGGCAGCACTGCGCTGCTTTGATGTTTTGTGCAGCCCGCTGCTGCTTTGATGCTCCTGGGAAGCGCCTAGCCGGCGCCGGCAGCGCGACGCGGGCCTTGTGCGTCTGCGCGACTTTGTATTTGCATTCATTCGGCAGGAAATATTGCTTCATGAATAAACGGAGGGGCCTTTTAGAGGTACCAGCCAGAGGTATAACTCATCCAACTGTATATATGTATAATGTCTTGTTCCTTTTCTTGCTACGGCGCGTATTAATAATATATGATAAATGGTAGTATTTGGCCGGTTTGGATTAACTGATCGTTTGGTTTAACCGAGCTTGGTCTAACCGGATTATACTGTATATACATTAAATAAAACATTAATCAAAGTGTCAACATACATTGTATATTACATGTGCAATACAAGCTTACTCAAAGTCAAAGTCGAAGCCAAAGCTCAGTTAAACCAATGATTGGTTAATCCAAACAAATTTCTAGGGTCCCTTCAAATTTGGTTTAACAGGGTTATACTGTAATGGAAAAGCATACAATCCATTATGTGTCAATAAACTCAAAAGAGAATCACCACGGGAGTGTGCTGGGTGCTAACGCCCACCAACAGTGTTCTACTTGAGTATGTAGCATCAACAGTTGTTTAAGATAAAAAAACATGTGATACCTGTTTACCAACATAAAGCATGAACAAATTCCTAAGAAAAACTGGGCTGTATCGCTGTGTTTTATAAGTATGTGTGTGGGGAGGGGGGAGGAGGAAAGGGGGCGTTGTGTAACACCAGGATGGCAAGGGGTGTTGTTGAGACTCAAGAGTAAGAGCATTAACCAGAAGCATGAAAAGAGAGCGGCACGGTATAGCATTGGCATGGTCCATATTGCTGTGGCAATATGGGTAATTCGGGGGAGGCGGACGACCGCCCTCCCCCGGCCCTACCGCCCCTCTCCCCTCACCCACTCCCCATACCACCACTCCCCAACACTCCACCCACCTAGATGGCGCCACCACTCCCCTCCCTCACTCACACCACTCCCTCCAGATGCCGCCACCACAACCTCCCTTCCCGCTGGTCCCGCCGCTGGTCCTGCCGCTGGTACCCCCCCCCCCCTTCCTCCTTCCGGCTCCCCATCCCCTCGCCCACTTCTCCTCCTCCAACCACACCGATAAGACCTACTCCACCTCGCTCCACCACGCCGTCAGGCTGTTCACCAACCGTCACAACCGACGTTCACCACAACACACCGACACACAATGCCGGCATGGAAATCCTCACGACACGCCGCTGCCAAAGATGCGGCACCTGCGACACCAAACGAACCAACACCACAAGCAAAAGGCAGGGGGAGGCCCCGCTCAGTTATCACCAGGCCGAACCCCACGGCCGCACCTCGAGAAGACAGCGAAGACGAACTGTCTACACACGCACAGATATCGCTCCTCAGGCAGTCAGTGACTGATTCCATCCATCAGCAGTCAGAACTTGCAAAAACAGTCACCAGCAGGATACAAGCGTTGGAGGCAGCGGGCACGACCAAACGTACAAGGAGCAGCTCAACGGAACGAAATCACCTAAGAAAAGGAGACGCCGTGCCACCCGAGACTCGTCAGAATTCAGTTCGTCGCCATCACCACGTGGCCGTTCGCCTCGATCACGCTCAGACAAGAACAGATCACCGAGACCTACCCCACGCACCAACCGCCACCCAAGCGACGACCACGACCGCAAGAGACATAGGAGGTCCCGGCACGCACAGCGAACACCAACCACATCCTCCAACGATGACGACGACCAAAGAGACGTGATCGACGCCATCATAGGAGTCAACAAAAGAGATGGACGAACAGACAGCCGAGGTAAGGCGCAACTCCTACCACACACATATGTCATAAGGGACGAGAAGAAAGGCAAGGTAGGGCCAGGCGAGAGCACGTGGCATGAGTACTTCGCGGCACTCGCAAGGATGAGGAAGGACCCCAAGGTGCCGCACTCATGGACCAGGCCCATATTAGAACACCAAGACGACATCTTCGAGATGGCGGCCGAATGGAGGTGGGACACGTGCCTCGCCTGGTCCGAGAAAGTGTTCGCCATGGTGGACGACGGAAGGCTACCTAAGGCATGGAGGGACGAACAGGCCATTAAAGACCTGCAACGGGCAGCGTGCCTGGCCGGCATACAACGTGAGGAGAGAAACCGGTCTGCACGTGCTGCCCAAAGCAAAGGAGACGAACACCAGACGGCCCCTATAAACACCCCATACAAAAGGCCCGAGTTCAATCATGACACCGACGGCAGGCCGTGCCACAGGTGGAACTGGGGAACGGACTGTGGCCACTCCACCTCGCACGGCACAGGCAGTGATCGACGCGCTCACGTGTGCGGGTGGTGCGCCAACAAATATAAAAAGGCGAACCCGCACAAGGAGCAAGATTGCAACAATAAACGACGACAAACCGAGCGCAAGGCGGTGGCAACAGACACGGACGACCATAGGGCGGATTTTCACTGAATGGCCCTGGCCAGGCCGAAGAAATTGCCGAAACCGACGAACACTGGACTGACGAACCAACTGACGATCACCAGCCCCTATTAAAGATTGTATCAGTGACACTCGCCCTCAACACCCCACCCCGACCAAGGGGCTCGCAGACACCCAGCAGCGCGGACGAAGGGACCACAAGCGACTGCACGTGCAGCCCTGCCGCCACCCGCCCAGGCAGCTCACCGGAATCAACCGCCACCTCCGACCACGTGGCCACAGATGCGTCAGCCGACCCACCACCGCCACCCGACAAGCCCGGCGCACACAGTCACCAAACCGTCCGCCAACGCACTGCATCAAGCCCACTACCTGCACGGCGAACACAACCCCGCCCAAACGAACTCTCCCGGGCGGAAAACAACCAACACGCAGATGCAGACGCACACGCGTCACACGACACCACAGACAGCCCCCCCCCCCCGCCCAAGCCGGGAGCAGCTCAGCGCCTGCATTCAAACCAACCGCCACACAAGGCCACGTGGGACCTGACCCAGCACATGACCCCCCACACCCGGCCCCCACCCGAGCCGCCGACGCCTCATTACCCACAGATAACCGGCCCCGGCACGATACCACCGACGAAACATCAGTCGCCACACGCACCGCCGCCGACACTGACGGTTCCCGTAATGGCCATTACGGCGCTCGCCTACCCGACACCACAGACCTGCCGACCGACGAACAATGGACCACACGCGGCAGCCACAACAAGACTCCACCCATAACCCGAACACCCTGGGTAGGAGGGGAGACATACGACTGTATCCAGCGATGCCTACTTCCGGTCTTCAGCCCCACACCGCCTCCCACCCCGGCAGACGGAACCCCAGCTCACACGCCCACAGCTCACCGAGATGCTACCGACCACATCTCACCACCCACAAACCGAACACCTAGGGTGGAGGGGGCTGAACCCGACAAACCACCCACCCCTCCCCATGACCTAACCACACGCACCGCTGCACCCAACACCACCGACACCAGAGACGATACCCCTCAACGCCGCACCGGACCCGTCACATCCGCCACCGCCGACTTCATGGCCCGACACCCCGTCAACTGCCTGACAGTCGCGTGCGTACAGCCGCGTGTCACCACACGCACCAACCACCACCATACGACCCACACCGATGGCGACGACGATGAACCACCAGACGCACTCCTCACCCACCAGCAACGCGCACACGCGTCGGAGGACATTGACGACATAACGGACGACTGCGGTAGCGTGCCCGCCCCCTCCTACAACCCACCACATACCCCACTGTCCTATAAGACCATACTCGACAGGTTCTGGCCAGTGTCGGCACCAGCAGCATGGGCCAACCAAGTATATCAATATATTTACAACCAGGTCAGGGAAACGGCACTCCCAAATCACGTCGTGGCACGCATCCCGGTTCCCTCGGGCCTCAGGATCGACCGATGGAGGGACCTGCTCCCCGACTATCACGACAAAGAGCTCCTCGACTTCCTGGAATACGGATGGCCAGTCGACTATACTGCAGACACGGCCCCAGTACCATCGAAGGCGAACCACCGCGAGGATCCCCAGAACCTGCAATGGATCGAAAAATACGTATGGGAAGAGACATCATGAGGAGCCCTCCTCGGGCCATTCACGCAACCACCCTTCCTCCCATGGGCGCAGACCAGCCCGATGATGACCCGAGCAAAGAAGAACACCACCGAACGCCGGGTCATCGTCGACCTTAGCTTCCCCAGGGGAGGAAGCGTAAATGCGGGTATAAGGAAAGGCCACTACCAAGGCCGCGCCGTCACCTACACCCTTCCCAACATAACTAACCTCACAGACGAGGTCACCCGGATCGGCCAAGGGGCATGGATATGGACCATTGACCTTGCCCGCGCGTACCGACAACTATGCACATGCCCCCTATCGGTTCCCCTCCTCGGAGTGACACTAAATGACGGACTGTACTTCGACATCGCCCCTCCATTTGGGTGCCGCACGTCGTCCATGGCCTGCGCCCGGACCACCAATGCCGTGACATACCTCCTTCGCAAAAAAGGCCACTTCGTCCTCTGCTACCTGGACGACTTCGTCGGGGCGGCACCCACGGAGTACGAGGCAGTCGAGGCATATGTCGACGCCGTCCAGCTTGCCGCCGACCTGGGGCTCGAGCTCCACCCACAAGTGCGTCCCGCCCTCCCAGAAGACGGAGTGGGTCGGATTCGAGGTCGACACCACCGACATGATCGTCCGCATACCGGCACCCAAACTACACGAGGTCGTCGCCGAGTGTGCCGCCTGGACACCTGGATCAAAAGCCTCCAGGAAAGACCTCCAGCGCCTCGTCGGACGACTACAGCACATCGCAAAGTGCGTGCGCCCAGCGAGGAGATATATGAACAGGATCCTGGCAGCACTCAGAGCCGCCCCTTACAGCGGGAAGCACACGATAACGCACGAAATGACCCTCGACATCGAGTGGTTCAAGTCCTACGCCCACCTCTCGAATGACGTCGTCCTCCTCCGCCCACCCCCCAAACACGAATGGGTTATCGAGTGCGATTCATCCCTCCTCGCTGGAGGAGCGCACTCCCCAGGGGGGTACATCACAGAGGAGTACCAGCCCGAGTACATCGACGACGGCCACAACATCACACAGCTCGAGGCGATAAACCTGGTGGTTGCACTCCACGCCCTCACCCCGCCCAACCCCCAAGACTACGCCATTGTCGTCAACACCGACAACCAGGCATCACAGATCGTCCTTGAATCCGGTGCCGGCAAGGACCCCCACACTCTGCGCCTGCGCCCGAGCCGTCTGGCGGTTTGCGGCACTCAACTCCTGCGAGATCCGCGTCGTCCACAAGCCCGGCACTGAGATCGCGTTCGCCGACGCCCTCAGCAGGGCTCCCTTTGACCGAGCGGCCAGGCGCAAGGCCGACCGATTCGTGGACGACATGGATCTCGTCCGGGTGCGTGTCGTCCATAGCACCTCCATACTCGACTCGGACGAATAGCCTGGGTAGAGATAACCATTTGCCTCTCTCTCCCCAGGCCATCACCAAGAACAGAACCGAGTCGCCCACCTCTTCAGAGCCGGCCTCGCGAAGGGCACCTGGAGAAACAAAAACCGCCAGATAACAACCTACCTGCGACACTCCATCGACAGACACTACGACCCTACCCGCCGGAGTCAGCTCAACATAGCGTCCTACCTCGCCTCCATCTCCGCCACACTCCGCTCACCCGGAGCAGTCATGAACCATCTCAGTGCCGCGACCCGCGACCCGGGCACTCTCAACACTATTTGGTTGAGGCCCGGGTCACTTAAGACTCTAACTAACGATATCGACTTAACTTATGACATTTGACTTGAACATTCACTACTCTATACATTACGCTTACATTGCCTTAACGACCTGTTTAACTTAACCTATACTCTATACAATACGCTTACATTGCCTAACGACCTTTAACTTAACCTTGATCCACTCGCTTATGATTACATTACCTCACTCTTACATTGCCTGTTCTTGAATAAATTGCCATACTATAGAGTCCGCCTCCTGTCCTGAATTACGGATTGTATACACTATGAGGAATATGCCAGTTACGTCAGTGTGAGGCTGTCAAAAAGCATCACAGAGAACTGGATAGAGCACCAGGGCTCCAAAACATAAGTATCACAAACTTTGATAAATTTCACTAACCAAACCTTAAATCATAAGTATAATCAGGTACAACTAATACACACTTTAATGTTCATGTCTTCCTCTATGCGCACAGGTAAAAGTAAAAGTAATGGAGGTATGCATGACTATCTATCAAAAGGGGCCATGTGTGCTGTATGCACCAGCACATACACCCCGAATCCATCAATCACTAAGCCAAAATAAAATCAAAACAAAATCAAAAACTCGTGAAATCAAGCAACCGCTATCCTAAAAATATTATTTAAAGTAAGTAAAATAAATATGGTAGAAGACATTGAATGTAAACTGGGAAGGGGCACACACTTCACCCACCTAAACTGCCAGAGCGCATCCAATAAAATAGACATAATAAAAATGCATCTTAAAAGAGAAAAACTAGATGTACTAATGTTATCAGAGACATGGTTCACTGACAAACACCAAAACAACACCCTCAATATAGACGGATATAGGCCTGTGCGTAATGACAGACAACACATTAATACAATGAACCAAACAAAGAAGGGTGGAGGTGTTGCCCTTTGCTGCAAAGCCACGAAAAACCTAGACACTGAAAGGCTAAAACCAACAAATCTCTCAAATGAGCACATAGAACTATTATGGTGCCTAATAAAAAATGAAAAACAAGCAAATGTAGCCATAGCGAGCCTCTATAGGCCACTGTCAGGTGAAATTGAAGTATTCCTTGAAGAACTAGAAAAGAGCATAAACACTGTAATAAAATCAACAAATGCAGAAATCTTTGTGCTAGGGGACTTCAATGTGAATTACAGCAGCAATGAAAAGAATTAACTAATGCTGCAAACCACCATCAAAATCTTAGGCCTGCAGCAGCTCATCACTGAAAGCACAAGGCTAAGCAATAATAGTTCAACAATAGACCTAATACTAACCAACTCAAATCATGCCACAAAATGGGGCACTAGAAGCTGGGGTATAAGCGACCACAAACTAGTATATGTAACCAGGAAAAAGCTCAAAAGCACAAATCACTATGAATACAAAATGGGCAGGTCCTTAAAAAACTACTCAGAAGATACATTAAAAAATCATCTGCACCAAAACATAAACAACATCACACAAAACAGAGATGATCTTGATATCTAGTGGACAACCATCACACAGAAATAAGAAAATCAAAACTGATTAGATGTGGCCCCCCATAAAGAAAAGATAAATACAAAAATAACAAGACCCTTGGCAGACAATAAGACCTGCTAACCACTCATCCACAACCAAAAGTAAACAGGGTGATAAAGCAAAAGCCAGGAGGGGGACAATAGAAAGACAAACTGGTGTGGCATATGCAGAAACAATCTTCTCATCTCAAAGCTGTGAGAACAGCACAAAAGAAATACATAATAAAGCAGGACAAAGACTGGAGAAGCAACACAAACAAATTCTAGAAAAATATGAACCTATTATTCCCTAAAAATAACAAAGAAGAGCATACAAACTTGCAAGATAACAAAGGGGCAATGCTCACAGACAAAGATGCAGCAAACAAACTGAACACACACTTTGCCACAATAGGGCAAAAGCTGTCAGAAAAATTCAAAAAAAGATCGGAAAACAGATCAGGAACTGTGCAGAACGAAATCCCCACCTGCAAACCAGATATGATAGAAGTAAAAAAACTAATTAATGACATAGATACAAATAAGCCAAGTGGAATAGATGAAATACCAACCAAAATATTGAAAGAGGCACTCCAAGCCATCCCGACCACTATAGTAGACCTATTCAACATCTCCTTTTGAGCAGGGGCATTTTATCTCAGCCTGGAAAATGGCAACCATAACCCCCATTCACAAAAGTGGAGACAAACAAAACATGGGAAACTACAAGCCAATATCAATTCTTCAAACTCCAGGCAAGCTCATTGAAAAAGTGTTACATAGACACATCAATGAACGCCTGGAAAAAAAACGATATACTAAAAGAAGGACAAGGGGGCTTCAGGAAACTCCACATCAAAAACAATACCTAACCTAACAAATGGCATACTGGCATCAATGAACACCAAAACAATTAGCCTTCATTGACTTCAGCAAAGCATTTGACACAGTAGACCATAAAATACTACTGGAAAAAACAAAAACCATGGGCATAAAATCCAACACTATGGATTGGATAAAATGCTATCTGAGCAACAGGCAACAGAAAACAAAAATAAACAATACACTATCAACAACCAACCTGTCACCATGTGGTGTATACCCCAAGGTCAGTGTTAGGGCCACCTACTCTTTAATCTAAATAAACGATCTAGAAAAAATGGTGCAAACTGAATGCCTCCAACTATAAGCGATGACACCGTTCATATATGCAAATGGCGCCACAGAAAGGAGTAATAAACTAACTATATAAACTTCCTACTAAAACAAGATGAGTGGTGTGAGTCCAACAATATAACCATCAACACAAAGCAAAATCAAAAACAGATACTCTTCCCTCGCATAAACAAATGCAGAAAAGAGAAAACTACACTGTAATTGGAAACCAAACAATTAGAAAAATCTTAAGACCATTACAAATACCTAGGCCTTGAGTTGGACAGCCAACTAAACTACAACCTATGTATAAATAAAATTATCCAGAAAGTAAACCATAAACTGTGGCTATTTGCAAAACTAAGAGACTACATGACTCAAGAAATGTCAATAAAAATCTTCAAGGGCATGGTGCTCCCCTATTTTGACTATGGAGATGTAAACTACATGGGTGCGAGAAAAGAACTACTAAAAGAACTGCAAATACTACAGAACAGAGCCCTAAAAATCTGTCTAAGAGTAGACAAGCTGCACCCTACCTATGACATACACAAAAGAACCAAAGTGAAATTACTAGAAAATAGGAGACATTTGTCTATGGCTATAGTTAAAACAATAAACTCCTAACAAAACCACAAAGGGCTACTAGAGCAAATAATGCGCCACTACTAGAGCAGACCAGAAGTCAAATAAAAGCTCATGAGAGAAGCATGCTGGAAATGGCTGCTAAGGTGTGGAATGCCCAAACGGTAAAGGAACCACAAATTCCTGACCTAAAAACTTACAAAAAATATCTGTGCAAAATAAGTCTAGGAAACCCCCACTAAGCTGCACTTCAAAGGGGCATGTGATATGTCACGGCCCACCAGCGGGACGCCCAATGGAAGGTAACCATGTAAAAAGTAGCCAGATAACACACAACACAGCTACGTACAAGCCTATGATATATAAATAGGAGTAGGCTAGTCTAGTAATAAGATACATATATGCCAAGAAAATCCAAAAAAACTAACATAGGCTACTAACCATACCAACCAACTATCTATCTGCTACTGAAATGTGGGCAATCAAATTACTTATCAGCAGCTACTGTGTGGTAAGATAACACCAACACTACAACTGGCCAGCATTGAAAACAAGCCTAGGTACCCGGACTTGTTTGCTATGGACAGCATCAATAAAAAGAAAAAAATGTTAAAAGAAAAAACAACAGGACAGCATGGGGCGTTGTATAACACCAGGACGGCAGGGGGCATTGTGTAACACCCGGACCAAAGGGGGCGTTGTGTAACACCAAGTCGAAAGGGGGCGGTGTGTGACACCAGGACGGCAGGGGGCATTGGGTAACACCAGGATGCCATGGGGTGTTGTGTAACACCAGGATGGCAGGGGGCGTTGTGTAACACCAGGATGGCAGGGAGCATTGTGTAACACCAGGACGGCAGGGGGCATTGTGTAACACCAGGACGGCAGGGGCATTTTGTGTAACACCCATGATGGCAGGGGGGGGCCTTGTGTAACCCAGGACGACAGGGGCATTGTGGTAACACCAGACGGCAGGGGCATTGTGTAACACCATGATGGCAGGGGCATTTTGTGTAGCACCAGGACGCAGGGGGTTTGTGGAACACCAGGATGGCATGGGGCGTTGGTGTAACACCAGGACGGCAGGGGGCATTGTGTAACACCAGGATGGCAGGGGGCATTGCGTAACACCAGGACGGCAGGGGGCGTTGTGTAACACCAGGAGAGCAGGGGGAGTTGTGTCACACCAGGAGGGAAGGGGGCGTCGTGTACCACCAGAACGACAAGGGGTGTTGTGTACCACCAGGAGGGAAGGGGGCGCTGTGTAACACCATGAGGGCAGGGGTGTTTTTGTACACCAGGGCGGCAGCGGCGTTTGTAACACTATGATGACAGGGGGCATTGTGTAACACCAGGATGGCAGGGAGTGTTTTGTAACACCAGGACGCGGGGGGGGGGGGGGGGGGGGGGGGGGAGGCGTTGTGTAACACCAGGATGACAGGGGGCATTGTGTAACACAAGGACGACAGGGGGCATTGTGTAACACCAGGATGGTAGGGGGCGTTGTGTAATACCAGGACGACGGGGGGCGTTGTGTAACACAAGGACGACAGCAGGCATTGTGTAACACCAGGAGGGCAGGGGGCGTTGTGTAACACCAGGACGACAGGGGGTGTTGTGTAACACCAGGGCGGCAGGGCGCGTTGTGTAAGACCAGGACGGCATGGGGCGTTGTGTAACACCAGGATGGCAGGGGGGCATTGTGTAACACAAAGACGACAGGGGGTGTTGTGTAACACCAGGACGGCAGGTGGTGTTGTGTAACACCAGGACGGCAGGTGGTGTTGGTAACACCAGGACAACAGGGGGTGTTGTGTAACACCAGGACGACAAGGGGGTCTTGCGTAATGCAAGGACAGCAGGGGGCATTGTGTAACACCAGGATGGCAGAGGGCGTTGTGTAAAACCAGGACGGCAGGGGGCGTTGTGGAACACCAGAACGGCATGGGGCGTTGTGTAACACCAGGATGGCAGGGGGCGTTGTGTAACACCAGGACGGGGAGGGGTGGGGGGCGCATTGGGTAACACCAGGACGGCAGGGGGCATTGTGTAACACCAGGGGCCAAATGTAAGAGCCACAATTTATCGGCTGCGGAGTTAAGGGCAGCCGGCGGGGTATCTATTGTCGGCGTTAATATATGTGTCACGGGGGATGTATTAGTCCAAAGCGCGCGCGGGTTAGCTAACGTTTCAGTTATTTATAGATTTGGGAAATCCCTCTGCCTTTGTAGCCATATATTAGGCTCAAATATATTAAATGCGACCATATTTAACAGAATTACATACTCAAATCATGAAATTTCATTAAATTAACCCGAAATTCGAAGCATTATTAAGGCTACCGCCGCATTGGCGGCGATATTACTAGTTATATTTTCGAATCGACGAACGTAAAGTAAACAAATCGCCGCCGCCGCCGCCAGTATGGAACGCGACGTCGATGTAGCCTTAATAACGGTTAAATTGGTCAAATTTCACTTATTGCGTATGTAATTCTGTTAAATATGATCGCCTTGAATAGATTTGGCCCGAGTTGGTGCCTAACCCGGACGTCATCCCAGGCTCAAGTTGGAGTTAGTGAAGACGACGTTAACCCTCGAGGCAGTAGCCTACCCCGTGCACATACATTGACACTTTGGCCGCTAACCCGGGAAATCCGCACTACGCGTGGGTTACGAGCCCTAACCCGGACTCTTACATTTGGCCACTGGACGGCAGGGGTCTTTGTGTGACACCAGAACGGCATGGGGCGTTGTGTAACACCAGGATGGCAGGGGGCGTTGTGTAACACCGGGACGGCAGGGGGTGTTGTGTAACACCAGGATGGCAGGGGGCATTGTGTAACACCGGGACGGCAGGGGGTGTTGTGTAACACCAGGACAGCAGGGGGCATTGTGTAACACCAGGACTGCAGGGGGCTTTGTGTAACACCAGAATGGCATGGGGCGTTGTGTAACACCAGAATGGCAGGGGGCATTGTGTAGCACCGGGACGGCATGGGGTGTTGTGTAACACCAGGACAGCAGGGGGCATTGTGTAACACCAGGACTGCAGGGAGCGTTTTGTAAAACCAGGACGACAGGGGGCACTGTGTAACACCAGGATGGCAGGGGGCGTTGTGTAACACCAGGATGGCAGGGGGCATTGTGTAACACCAGGACGATAGGGGGCATTGTGTAACACCAGGATGGCAGGGGGCATTGTGTAACACCAGGATGGCAGGGAGCGTTGTGCAACACCAGGGGCCGTATTCATGAGCTCGGGGTAGCGCTACCCTGGGGCTCTAACCGGGGGGTACGCTTCCCCCCCGGCTAACGGTGGAAAATCCGTATTCATGAGCTTGGGGTAGCGCTACCCTGGGGCTCTAACCGGGGGGTACCCTACCCCTATTTCGAAGCAGGGGTAAGCCACTACCCCGAGGGGTAGTGAGCCTGTGTGGGTCTGAATCTATTCAATGCGATCATATTTGATAGATTTAAATACGCAATAAGTGAAATTTATTCAAATTAACCCTAAATCCGAAGCGAAATTAACGCTGACGCCGTAACGGCGGCGATATTAATATTTTCGAATCGACCAATGTAAAGTACACAAATCGCCGCCGCCGCAGCGACGTCGATATCCATACTGTCGACGTCAAGTAAAAATGGCCGCCGCCGTAGCCGCCGAATCGGCGCGAATTTCTTACGCCCAAATCTATTAAATGCTGTCATATTTAACAGAATTACATACGCAATAAGTGAAATCTTATCAATTTAACCCTAAATCCGATGCGAAATTCACGCTGCTGGCGCAAAGGCGGCGATATTAATATTTTCGAATCGACGAATCTAAAGTACACAAATCGCCGCCGCCGCCGCAGTAACAGGTTCTATTAAACTGACTTAGTATTATTCCCTTCTATGCAGTAACAAATGCTTAATTGCCCCTCTATCTAAGTTAGGTATGGAGAATCAAATCTCCATAATTGTTTTTCTTTCGAAAATTTGATATTTTCATCACACTATGCAGTTTTAAAGTACAGGGTCTATAGGGAAGAATAGGGTTGGGAGGCTGCACCGACTCCAACTTCCGGGGTGTTTCTGAGCGAAACTCAGAATACCTGCATTACTCGAAGGAAGTTAGTGACTAGGTTTGGAAGACTTTTCTTGTCTGGCTGAGGGAAAATAGCCTTATCCATATGTAAAGGAAAATACGACGCGCTTCTTGAAGCCTCTCCTTAGAGATTTCAGATAGATTTCAATGCGATTTCAGGAAGAGTTCAGAGACATACCAAGGATATGTATGCTAGGAAGATTTCAGTGAAATTTCAGAGATTTAAGGGAAATTTCAGAAATTTCAGGGAAAGTTCAGAGGGAGTTATGCAAAATTTCAGCGAGATTTCAGGGAGAATTCAGGGAGAATTCAGGGAGTGGTGGCAGGTTGATGAGATTCACCTTTACACATCTGACCGTCTGGACACATTCTTGACTGTGATTCCTAGAAGGAAATAAAACAGTTGACAGTGATTGACCAGTTGATTGCTACGGGATGTAGGTCCTAGCAACAAGATAACTGCCACGAACACCCTAACAACTAAGCCAACTATCCTACCGGTTAGACAACAAAAGTTAATCAACTACTTTAATAAATGAGCTAAATGTCTGCTGGTTGCTGGACATGTTTACAGATAGGATACCAATGCAGGATCTATTTATAGATTTTCGTAGCGGCAATTACCAGACCTGTAAGCTATGAGGAGGTTAGGCTCTAGGCACCTGAATTAAAAATATATTCCTACTGCATTGGACTTTGAACTACTTAGGTATTAACCTTCCAATATTGTTCGCTTCTCTCGTTTCTGTCCTGAATTGCATTATTACTTACTTTAAAAATTAATGGATTTAAATTGTATATAATATTTCATTTATTGAATAGGAGTATTAGGTGAAAGGATATTAATATTGGATACATTTGATTATATGTAATTAATCCTCATATGCTTAATTTTAAACAATGAAATTAAATTAAAGTGTATGAAAAAAAGAAAATCATAATTAATTTAATCAATATGAGGTCAGTCTTTGGCACGGTAGAGGACAGAGTCTTATAAACACTAACAGGAGGAGTACAGTCTTTGGTGGTGGTAGTGGACATGGCTGTACAACACTGACAGGGGCGGACAGTCTTTGGTGGGGGTAGTGGACATGGTTGTACACACACTGACAGGGGCGGACAGTCTTTGGTGGTGGTAGTGGACATGGCTGTACAACACTGACAGGGGCGGACAGTCTTTGGTGGGGGTAGTGGACATGGTTGTACACACACTGACAGGGGCGGACAGTCTTTGGTGGTGGTAGTGGACATGGTTGTACACACACTGACAGGGGCGGATAGTCTTTGGTGGGGGTAGTGGACATGGTTGTACACACACTGACAGGGGCGGACAGTCTTTGGTGGTGGTAGAGGACATGGTTGTACACACACTGACAGGGGCGGATAGTCTTTGGTGGGGGTAGTGGACATGGTTGTACACACACTGACAGGGGCGGATAGTCTTTGGTGGGGGTAGTGGACATGGTTGTACACACACTGACAGGGGTGGACAGTCTTTGGTGGGGGTAGTGGACATGGTTGTACACACACTGACACTTGTGACAGGGGCGGATAGTCTTTGGTGGGGGTAGTGGACATGGTTGTACACACACTGACACTTGTGACAGGGGCGGATAGTCTTTGGTTGGGGTAGTGGACATGGTTGTACAAACACTGACACTTGTGACAGGGGCGGATAGTCTTTGGTGGGGGTAGTGGACATGGTTGTACACACACTGACACTTGTGACAGGGGTGGATTGTCTTTGGTGGGGTAGTGGACATGGTTGTACAAACACTGACACTTGTGACAGGGGCGGATAGTCTTTGGTGGGGGTAGTGGACATGGTTGTACACACACTGACACTTGTGACAGGGGCGGATATTCTTTGGTGGGGTAGTGGACATGGTTGTACACACACTGACACTTGTGACAGGGGCGGATAGTCTTTGGTTGGGGTAGTGGACATGGTTGTACACACACTGACACTTGTGACAGGGGCGGATAGTCTTTGGTTGGGGTAGTGGACATGGTTGTACAAACACTGACACTTGTGACAGGGGCGGAAAGTCTTTGGTTGGGGTAGTGGACATGGTTGTACACACACTGACACTTGTGACAGGGGCGGATAGTCTTTGGTTGGGGTAGTGGACATGGTTGTACACACACTGACACTTGTGACAGGGGCGGATAATCTTTGGTTGGGGTAGTGGACATGGTTGTACACACACTGACACTTGTGACAGGGGCGGATAGTCTTTGGTGGGGTAGTGGACATGGTTGTACAACACTGACACTTGTGACAGGTGACTGTCTTTGGTTGGGGTAGTGGACATGGTTGTACAAACACTGACACTTGTGACAGGGGCGGATAGTCTTTGGTTGGGGTAGTGGACATGGTTGTACACACACTGACACTTGTGCCAGGGGCGGATAGTCTTTGGTGGTGGGGGTAGTGGACATGGTTGTACACACACTGACACTTGTGACAGGGGCAGATAGTCTTTGGTGGGGGTAGTGGACATGGTTGTACACACACTGACACTTGTGACAGGGGCAGATAGTCTTTGGTGGGGGTAATGGACATGGTTGTACGCACACTGACACTTGTGACAGGGGCGGATAGTCTTTGGTGGGGGTAGTGGACATGGTTGTACACACACTGACACTTGTGACAGGGGCGGATAGTCTTTGGTGGGGGTATTCGACATGGTTGTACACACACTGACACTTGTGATAGAGGCGTATAGTCTTTGGTTGGGGTAGTGGACATGGTTGTACAAA